>JBBBDQ010001806.1:1212500-1217500 GCA_037127315.1 Ascarosepion bandense
AATAAAGAGATAAGAGAACTGACAGGACAAAAAACCTGCTCCTCAACAGGATGCATAAAATCCAAGGAAGAGACAATTATGTTAGAGAAAGAGGAAATACTCCAGTGATGGGAAGAATACATAAAGGATCTCTTTTGCGACAATAGAGAACAACCGAGAATACACAAGGAGATGGATGGACCGGAAATACTGAAATCCGAAGTGGAAGCAGCAATGGCCAAAATGAACAGAAACAAAGCACCTGGTCCAGATGGCATAGTGATAGAGCTGCTGACAGCCTTAGAAGAATATGGCATAGAAAAGTCGATATTTATAGCACTGCCAAAGAAACATGGTGCAAACGAGTGCGAACTACACAGAACTATCAGCTTAATGAGTCACATTACAAAACTGATTGTCAGAATCCTGATGACTAGAGCGAGAAGCAGAATCAGGCCAGAGATAGGGCAGGAACAGTGCTGGTTCGTCAAGGACATTGGAACAAGAAACGCCATATTCATGATTAGGATGCTCTCTGAAAGGGCATTACAAATGAAGAAAGACTTGCACCTATGCTTCATTGATTACGCAAAAGCATTTGACAAAATACGACACAAAGAATTGATGGAGATGCTAGGCAACCTCAACATTTTTGGCAAAGACATAAGAATAATCAAGAATCTCTACTGGCAGCAAACGGCCTGCATACGGACAGGTAACGACCTCAGTAGATACACAAAGATAGAAAAAGGCGTAAGACAAAGATGTGTCTTTTCACCGGATTTGTTCAACCTATACAGCGAGAATATTTTGAGGACCCTAGATGACACGCCAGGATTTGTTATTGGAGCCCATAACCTGAACAACATAAGGTATGCGGACGATACAGTGCTGATTGCAGACACGGAAAGGAAACTACAAGACCTCATACAGAAAGTAGTAATGGAGAGTGACAAGGGACTACAAATAAACTTTAAGAAAACTGAGTGCATGGTCATCAGCAAAAGATACAACCCAAAATGCCAAATACAGGTGGGGGATAACAGAATCAAACAAGTACAAGAATTTAAGTACCTAGGAAGTGTTCTAACAGGAGATGGAAAGTGCGACATGGAGATCCGAAGGTGAATTGGCATGGCAAAGGACGCATTCCAGAAGATGATCAAAATACTAACACACAGGAAAATCTCAATAGAAATGAAGAAAAGAGTGCTAGACTGCTACGTGATGTCAGTTCTTCTATATGGCAGTGAATGCTGGACAATATCATCGAAAATGAGGACAAAACTGGAAGCGGCCAAAATGTGGTTCTACAGAAGGATGCTACGGATATCGTGGACTGAGCATACAAGCAACGACGAGGTGTTAGAAAGAATGGCAACAAAAAGGAAATTGATGCTGAGCATCAGGAAGAGACAACTGAAGTTCCTGGGACATGCAATGAGGAAATAGAGCCTGGAGAACCTGATACTGACTTGACAGATAGAAGGAAGGAGAGACAGAGGAAAGCAGCGGATAACATATTTGCAGGGCCTGATCAGGTGGATGACAGAACGGGGGTTGCCAAGAGCAACAGGAGCAAACATACTAAGAGCCACAAGGGATAGGGAGACGTGGAAAGCCATGATCGCCTACGTCCTGAAGGGACAGGGCACATAGAAGAAGAAGAAGAAGTATATGGGAGGCAAGAAACCAGAATGAAGTTCTACAGGCAAAAAAAAGAATAAAATTTTGGATTGCATTTTGCTAGTTCAACAGTAAAATGGTGAGATCTAATTGTAAATTTACTGGCACTTAAATTCCTGCACCAAGGAGGAAAGTTCATCAGAACAAATACCATGAAAAATATTTGTAGAAAAGATGGAAGTCACATTATGTCAATGAGAAAGTGACTGAAGTTAAGACCCCAAGTCAGGATAGATTACATTACTGACCCTTTTTTGAACTTTGTCATGAATTTCAAATCTTCTTGTGCGGTAATAGTGAAATCCTTTCTGTGGCTTTCACAAGTGCCATTTCTAATCATTTAATTAACTTAGATGTTTAATAAGCCAATATTAGATTTTTTTTTTGTTTTGCTTTATTTCTGAACAAGGAATGGCATTATTTAATTAAGGGCTTCATAAAGTTTGAAAATGCTGTTTAAGATTATTACTTAAGGAAATAGAAAAATAAGTTTGCCAGTGGTTTCCAGATAGTTATTTCTTTTCAAAAATGATTCTTCACTTACATCAGTAATGACAATGAAGTTGATAGAGATGTTAACACACATAATGAAATTCTTATTTCTGACAATGATTATTATGTTGTCATAAATTTACCTGCAGATGAGACAAATATTAGTGAGAAGAAGCTGTGACATATGTGGGGATGGCAGTGTAGGTAAAATATTTGAAAATACGTTTTTTACTTTGATTATTAATCTCTGTATTCAAATATTTAGAAAAATGTTATAAGCTATATGAAATATGATACTGAATTTCAAAAGTGAACTGAAATGGTGAAAGATTCATTCTGAAAGCTAATCAAAATATTAAGTAACAGGAAATTTTTATTAGAAACAAAGAAAAGTACTGAACTGGAATGTGATATTTCTTCTATATGGCAGTGGATGCTGAACCATTTCTTTATGGATGAAGTGGAGACTTGGAGCAAAGAATGTGGGGCTCTAGAAGGATTCTGGGAATGCCATGAGTGGAGTATGTGAGCAACAAGAAAGCTTTGAGGAAAACAAAAGAAATACTTAAAGTTAGTAATCTAAGACAGTTAAAAGTTTAGATGCATAATGAGTAAGTGGGGTGGGGACAAGTAATATACCTAATGAATTTTTATAAATGGGTGGCAGATCAGGGGACTGGAATGATAGCAAACATTTCTAAAAGCTACAAAGGACAGGGTTTTGGCGAGCCATGTCCTGAAAAGAAGCAGCATATAAAAGATTAAGTAAAAAAAAAAATATATATATATTGTGGTATTCTATTTTAAATGTGGCAATGCAGTGATTGTAAACACCTTCAAAGCAAAAACAAAATCTTTTTAATAAATATTTCTTTTACATGCTTTTCTAAAACATATTTATATGTGTGTGTGTGTGTGTATATACACACACATATATATATATATATATAAAAATTAAAAAAGGATTAATTCAATGATGTTGAATGGCCATTTCGATTTGAAAATCCCCACAGAGGATAACACGTCACCTCAAATGGCCATTCAACATCATTGAATTAATCATTGAATTAATCCTTTTTTAATTTATATTTGCTCTGTAATATTTTATTACATGGAGCTCTCCCTGTATCATTTTTTAATATTAAAATAAAATTTTTTAATATTAATTAGGATCGGGTTTTTGGAATTTACCTTCCTGCTTTTTTCCCTTGGATTGAAGTATCTGAATTAAAATATATATATATATATATATATATATATATATATATATAAATAAAGGGTATGGTGAAAATTTTTTGGCCTTGTTAAGGAATTCAAAAATCTGTTTTGGGAGATGGGTCATATTGAGACTTTTTCAATATCCACTAGATATGATTTGTACCTTCTAGATGTCATCATTTCCCAACGAGGTGTTCATGCTGATAACAGCTATTTACTCTGGTCTTCCCAGTGAGTCTAATGACATAAAATTGGCAACTGCTCTGAAAAAACAACCTCCAATCAGTTTTTAATTGAGGTAAGGCATGGCTTGTAAATTTTAACACTTTCAAAATGAAAGAGGTTTAATTTAATTCCTATTGAGGACTTTTTCTGATGGAAATTAAATCATATAAAGTTAATTTAGTTTTTGTAATAACAAAATTAAAATGTTACATCGTCTAAGGTTACATGCAGATAAAAATTTTAAAGTTCAAATTTAAAACTTAAAATTAAAATAAAAAATACAAATATTAAAAATAAAAAATGCAGAGAAAAGAAATCAAAGGGAGATAAGTCATGAAACATAAAAATTTCAGTATTCAAATATTACATATAGATAAAAAAATAAAAATTTTAGAATTTTAAATACAATAAAATGAAATAAATAAAAATAAAGAGTACAAAGTAAAATTTACAATTAAAATTAGAAATTATAAAAATGTAAGGAGCAAAAACAAAAAAGAGTTAAATCCATTATTGTTAAAAAAAGTAATATTCCTGGGTAAAGAAAGAAAGAAAGAAAGAAAGGCTTAAATGTACAGGAATCTATATCAATCTGGGACTAAGAATTTAAGTATTTTTTCCATGACAGCACGTGGTCATTGAATAACTTAATCTTGCTATTAAAGAAACTTTCTCAAGATTCAATTCCCATGAACAATGAGTCAATTTAAATTATGTGCGTTGTGGAGCATTGGATATCGGTTCGGAACGAGAAATCGGGGGGCCGAGTTTGAATTCCAGACGAATTCATTGCATTCACTTATTCACAAATACCCTTGGGAAAGGTATTAATCCGTGTCTTCCTTCCAGTTATGGGTCAAATAACAGGACAGATTGGGTTCTATCACCTTGGTTGGCAACCAGTCTACCGCAGTAAGCAATGGCAACCAACTGCGGGATAATCTTCTGCCTAGTCAGTCATGTCTCTTTCGAGACATGGTCGCCCAAGCGTGTATCAGATATGGCACTTGATTGACCTCTAGTCACATCGATAACAAAATGGCATACTATGAATAACAAAGGTCCTAAACATAATAAAACAAACTTTTTCCTTCAAAATATTTAAAAGCATATACAAATGTCTGGCTATAAATCTAAACTAAAATTCTATAAAGTATGATATACTTGCTGAAAATATTAAATTAAATTTTAAATTTTACTATTTAGTTAAAAATCACAAAAAAAAAAAAAAAAAAAGAAAAGAAAGAAAGAAAGAAATTAAAATTTGAAGATTTTATGTTTAACCAAATTGAAATTTTGTCACATTTAGATGCCACCCTTTTAGCATTCTTGACTAATTACAGTTGTCATATTTTTCACCACCCCGATAACGCATAATACAAGAGGGCGACTGGAGTTAA